>JARBJD010000480.1:0-43800 GCA_033064195.1 Blattamonas nauphoetae
AAGATCAGATAGCGTCAAGCTTCCTGTTCTTTCGTTCAGTCCTCACTCGGCCGTAGTGGTAGTGCTTCACTGACCTTGACCCGAACCAGCTAACACTTACAAAAACTGATCTACTAAACAACAGCTCGTTCCTTTCCATCCTCCTCACCCTAATATCTCTACGACCGACCTAGGCTCCAGATTTCACGACACTTTTGTCAGCCTGAGCAAGCTCCTAATGTTCACGGTTTTGCCTCTTCTGGAGTATTGTTCGAAAACAGATGGGAGGACTTCATCCGGGTGAACGAAGCGATCTTGGCTGTCGTCGAGCGAGTTCAACGAAAGACCAGACTTGATGTGTCGGAATTAGCCTTTCCACCGCTCATTCGAGCCGACATCCTCTGGAAGTCACCAGTACCCTTCTGAAAGTGGTTAAAAAGACAGAAGAACATTTACACAAACGTGTGTCAACGGGTATCCAATCATCTCTAACACTCGACATCATCCCGGAGAAATATGAATCGCTCTTCGTACTATCTGTTCCGCTTCTGCAACGATGTATTTCGTTCCTCCTGCACATTTGGACTGTATTCGCTTCACTTGTCGAAAGGGAACCTACAACAGTTTCTTCGATCGTGTCATTGCTCAGATTTGTGTCTCTGCTTCAAAATTGGCAACTGACCTTTGACTGGAATCACGTCGTTAGTCCACCTCTTCCACACTCTTCTCCATTCAAAGGATCCCCGCCTTTGACATCTCTTCCAGTTTCTTGTCTCTTTCCGACGTGCCCAACATCAACCCGAAGCGGGTGTGGGTTTTTCGACCTCACACACTCTCTCCTCGACGGAAAGAAGGCGTTTCTGCACCCTGTCGTTTCTTTGACTCGCTGCTTCGTTGCCAACCCCAATCTCCCTCTTCTGCCCTTCTCCACTCTACTGCAACGGAGATAGGCGAACATAGTGTGTGAGACGGAGAGGTGGATTGGTGTGTTGTGTATGCTGTTTCTGCAGTTAATGTTGTCGACCAGAAAGCGACGAGAGACAAGGAAGATCGAGAGTGCGTTTGTGTATAGATGTTTTAAGATCTATCTGACGAATGACGATTTGTATGAGCAGTTAGAAGAGAAGATGAGCGAAGAGAGACGAAATAGAAGTACAGAATTCCAAACCAGCCGCTGAACAAGAAGAGCCAAAAGAACAAGCTGATGACGACAACGAACCATTCCAATCGCATTCCTGACGGATGGAAGGAACCGATGTGGTCATGGTTGAGGAGGGAGAAAGGGATCTGCAGATCAAGATAACGCCTTTCATGATCTGACTCCACCTCTCCAGCAACTCCTCCTCACAAAATGCCCACAGAACGGATTTGATTGCAGTGACACAGAGCCGATATTCTTTTTGCATTTCCGTCGTTTTCTGGTTTCAACGCATATCTATCCAGCAATTCTTATCGCATGTTGTTATCGTCGATTTCTCTTTCCTTCTTCCTTTTTCAATATAGTCGTCTCGAAATAGTGATGCACATAATACAACCTACACCACAGTCAATCAGAGAAGTCCAGTTGAAATGAAAGGGTGGAGAAACATGATGGTCACCACTATTCCAATTAAAAAATGAAAAGTGTCCTTGTTCAGAACTCCCAAATTTAAGAAACCAGAAAGGAGCATTCACCAAGCAATGTAAAAGTGATCGTTGTGTGTTTATCTTCAGATGTTGTGGAGTTTGAGAAACGAAGGGAATCGATGAGCCTGGCTGAATCATAGCGACAGAAACGGCGAGGTTGGGAAAGAGGTATGTGAAGATGAGCAGGAGTGCTGTTTTGCCAATAAAAGAAGGCACACATAAAGGTTAAACGACAACAAACATCGAATCAAATCCTCCCTCGCTCATCACAGCAGTCGCAACTGAATATTGGAAACTTTATCAATTACGATGAACCAGATTGCTGAAGAGATAGAAATAGCGATGAAAAAGGGGAAACAAACGTCCGATTATCATTATTGTCGATTGATCACGATCCGGTTTGGACTGAAAAGTTCAGCATGTGTAATATGATGTCTTATTCTGACTATGAATCAGACCATGGACGACCAATCAAACAGAACATGTTGATTGAGTTCTGTTCACCGAGATCGCTTGAACGGAGTGTTAAGGTTGAATGAAGTTGCTGGCGGATGGAGATAAGTTGGATAGCGAGGAGGGAGAAGTGGATACCGCAGTAGTCTTTGGTTTATTTTGACCAGCAGCAGGTTTGGTTTCGGATTTGTGAGAGAAATAGGTGATCGATCTTTCTGCTCTCAGTGTTCTTTTGGTTTCGCTCTTCTTGTCTGTTCCATCACTCTCCTCTCAAAATACCACGGTGAGAAAACACGATCACCGTCCAAGCGTGTTTCTTGTATAGAGTACGGATTCTGGCCAAGCGGAGGATAATCACAGATATTGTCGCTTCTACATTATCAAAAGATGAGCATGCGCATTGTTCACAACAGCTATCAAATCCTCGTCGCCTACAGCCTTCCCCTCGCCCTCCTTCTTCCGCCACGTTTTCAGCGCTGTCATTGAGAGAATCTGGAGGATTGCCTGCTTTGTGATGGGATTTGAGAGAGAGGGGCAGTGAAAGGGAAGAAGAGAGATACCTGAATAGTTTGTCAATTGTATGCAAAATAGTCGCGTCTCGAATCGTTATCAGAACAGCGATTAATGCGAACGGTTGACTTTCTTTTTCGCTACGGAACGTGAGATCGTTTTCAAACGGTGGTAACCGGGTGCGCAACAAGTTGTTCCATCCCCGACGAGGTGCAATGAAGAGTAAACCCCATGTGGACCAACAAAGTCGACAAGAGTGATTCGATTCTTCGGTTTCGGATGACAGTTTGGGGATTGGTTCCCGGAACGAGAACAATGACAGAGTACAAGTTCAACAGGGGACGATCATGGAACCAATCCTGGGTGGATGTGAAATGGCGGGAGTGTAGGCTACATTTCATTTTTACGAGATTGATGAGATGGGATTTTGAGATGCTCCAAAAGTCGAGAGTGGGAAAGATAATCTGGTCACAATGGATCGTGCAGAGACGCAAGGAATTGTGTGGAGAGAGGACGGTCGAAGATGTGACAGTCAAAGACAGTCACGTTGAGAACGACGAACCTAAATGAGCAACCCACTTCTAGAAGAGTGGAGGCGATCGCAGAATCTGTTCATCTGTACCAGCAATCAGAGTATTCCAAACATCGAAGGGGAGTCCACGGAAATGAGTTGGAGTCATTCCAGCGAGGTAGTTTCGATGTGTCATTTGAGATTGAATCGTTCACAGCCTTCACACATTCAATCCCAGTTTCTGTGAGATTGAGAGACAGCTGTTGACAAGATAACTCCCATAAGAGCCGCTCTTTCGTGTTTCATCTTCTGTTCGAGTGTGTCTTCGAAGCCTTCCGAAAACAGAGATTACATCATCCGTTGTCCAGATTGGGCCGCTTCTGTGTCGGCTCTCATCTAGTCTCCGAGTGCAACGGTGAAGCTACGGAGAGGAACCCAGAGACGATCCATCCCATGAATAGAGTAACTTCAACCAATCAAGACAAGAATTATTCAGTTAGGGACAAACAATGGATATCAGGAGGAATTGATTGTGTGAGGTCTGGATTGAATGCCACTATTGACACATTTGGCAAAAAAATGACGAAAAACGAAAACAGAGGAATTAAGGTAAAATTACTCGAGTATCCGCTATAAGAAGACTGTGCTGCATCACTGGCCAGGAAACGAGAAACGATTGGGAGACAGCCGAAAGAGGGGAGTTGGTGGACGGCGATGAGTGTTCGATTGATTTTTGTTCGACTCCGTGTTCTAAGTGTTGTTCAGCTGACAGCGACACGTGCTGTTTGATCCAGCTTCCCAAAAAGTGTGGAGACATCGCATCATCCTTGCTGTTCGGCCAATTCGGAGTGAAAGTGTGGGCGAGGCCTTTCAGCGAGTCTCCGAGATTGTTGGAGAATGCGGAGCAGGTTTATGATATGGGCATGAAGGGAAGGAACATTGCACGTCCAAATGGGAGAAAGGAGCGATTGTGGCCAGTTGTGAAGTGATAGATCGTTTTGGGTTGTTCAACATCGGCGAGAATAACCTCAATCTTCACAACAAATGAGCACAAGAGCAGTTGATGGCTGATGTGTGGGTGTAGAGCAGTTCAATTCGTTGGTATGTTCCGAGATTGGAGCGATGTCAAATCGAAGCTTGCCCATCGCTGGTCGGGCATCTCATCAGAACTGTCGGTGTGCATGTGCTCCCAAATGGCCCTCCCACACTTCCGAGCAGCAATCTATAAATGTCACTTCGTCCACGTGAGTAGTGTTCCACTCTTGTCGAGTCCTTCGCACAATCCTATCTCTCACCATCCATGCCATCTCTATCACCGAAATCAACAGAGAATGGACACGTATGGCCTAACCACTGCAAGATCGGTCGAATCTGACGGGATAGAAGAATCGGAGAGAAATCAAGATGAAAGGCAGAAATGACGCACAAAATTGTAGAATCAAGAAATCAATGGCATGAACGGAGTGAACAACACACATGAAGTTGTATCCGTCAATCAGAAAGGAGAGAAGAGAAACAAGAAATCACTGTGTTGTAGTTTTGAAAATGCGGTAAATCACTCCACCCACATTGCCCAATCCAAGATCAAGCAAGTCCATCTCACTCTCTTCAGTATCCTTCACGAAAGACAAGTGTGGTCAAGTTCTGGCAAGTCAGATCTTTCATTTCCGGTGCGATTGGGGTTGGTCTTTGCTGTCGAGCGATTCTGTCAATTCCGAACGACGTTTCTTGCACAAAACAGTGAACTTGAAAGAGAACAAAAACGAGAGAAGCAAACACCGATTCTGACAGATTGGGAAAGACCAGAAACATAAAGCTGGCCAGCTTTCCCATTCATGAAGAATTAGACTGTTCGAGGTGTCGATTCCATGTCCACCTACATCCACACACAAGCTCCTTCCTTCAAATGTGAGTAGTTTAACGGCAGTTCAGTGACGCGACGGGTGGATGGTGTCTTGAGGTTGATTCGACCAGTCGATGAAGAGAGTGAGAGAGAATCTGGAGATATGAGGAAAAGGGAGACAAACTCTTAATATTACATCCAATGATTTCATCCACTTCGGTGTCAGGTGTAGTTGAGTCGAGAAGACCAATGAAGATTTCTCCAGGGTAGGTTGACAACGATGAAGAAGAAAACGAGAAACAATCGGTTGCGGGAAGAGAGAGAATCGTCATAGTGACGGATACAATTCCCGTTGTGACAGGGTCTCCAATGAGAATCAAGCTGGTGTTTGTAGATCTTTTCGGAGTGATGGCACCTGCTGTACGAGTGATGATCGAGGAGCGCACGATGAAGTGGGAAGGAGCAGTGAAGAGTAGTGGAGGTAAGGCCATGAGTTAGATCGGGAAATGAATAGTTCCTTTGAAACCAGATGGAATGTGAAGAATGTGGAGATACGAACTTTCAGAAACTTTTGAACCAGTTTCATCGATGAATGATGATTGAAGAGAGGATTGGAAGCTTGATACGAAGATGGATTTCGCTCGATGAAGCTCTGTTTGTTCTGTCCAGGAAGGTCATCACCACTGCGACCACAGTCGAGTGAGGAGATGACAATAGAGTGGAAATACTCTGAACAAAGCCAGAAGGCGATCTGGCTGAAGCGTGAACGATCCAGTCGAAGAAGGAACAAGGTCGATAACGAAGTTCGCTTCTTGTTCTGATTGTTTCCATGTTGGTTCAAGTTTCTTCAAAAATTGGACAGCTCTGCCTTGAAGGGCTTCATCAAACAGGTGTTCAGCTTACACAAGGGCAACAAGCGAACAGTAAATTCTCGATTTGTCCTCAATCGACAATTGTGCGTTGGGATCGAATGTGAGGAATGGTTCACGTTCTGACATGATTATTCCATCTGCTTCAGAGTTTTTGGGCATAATAGAACGATGTGGATTCAATTGATGAGGACATTCTTCTTGCATCGTTGATGACGGATCGATCATGCCCTTCTCTCATGATGATCCTCCATGAATCAAGGGCAGCATACAAAATCACAACACGATACGTCTCTCCACAATATTCAAGACATTACGTCTGTCCAATGTTGAGCAAAAGAGGGGAACTCTCTGTAAATACAGAATTGCGAAGATAACAGGATAAAAGTGTGGTGAATTAACATAGACGGCTAAAAGTCGTCGGGAGGGTTGAGTGAGTCCTCATCCTCCATATTCGCGGCAGTTTCCGGCGCAGTGATGTCCAAAATATGGCCAATTGGGACAGCGTCTGTGATAATGCCCATGTGGTCACAGCCACGGTACGTGTGGAATTCGACAAGCGAGGTGTCTCTCCACTTGCGGAGGACTGCGAAAGATGAGAAAAGAGTGGAAAATCAGGCGAGGGAAGGGAGAGCGAAAAGAATGGTAAGAAAGGGCACAGAACGAGAATGAACGGAAATAAGGCACACCACTGAGTGAAACAATCGGGACTGTGCCGTCGCCATCCACGTAGTAATCAGAATGCGTGTCCGACCACCTGCGCGGATTGGTAGCATTCAGAATCACACCAGCAGTGGTTGTGACACCTAACGACGACGAAGAAGCGCAGAAAAGAAGGAGACACGAATGATTGGCAGATAAGGCAACAAAAATAGAGAAAGATGGAGAGAGTGGGAAGGGCAGAAACATGGATAAACACAGACCAATCGAGTACATCACGTGTGTCATCACCTTCGGCTTGACGAGAGGCTTGTCGGTGATGTTTCGAGTGTGTTGGATGTCTGTCTTCAAACCGGCCTTACCTCCCTGGTCGAATGTCCACGTCCTGTTCTTCATTGTGATGTTGCGCATAATGTCGCCTTTGCAAGCAGAGAGATGGGAGAGGGGGAGAGTGGGTGAAGGGAGGATATGTTGGAGGGGAGGAGGGGAGAGGACTGTGGATGTTTTGAAGATGAAAGAGAAAGCAGTGAATATAATGGAAGATGGAGTGGAAAGCATACTTTTGAGCTGGCCAACGACATAATTGTCGTCGAAGGTGTTCTTGCTGGGGATCATCCAGTGCAGACAGCCGCAATCTTGCGTCAGAATGTTGATTGTGGACTCCCCGAACTGTGACGGAAAGAACGGTAAAGATTGAACGAATATAACAGAAGAACAGCGTGAATCATCAATCATCCCAAAAAATAACGTTCATCTCTCCCTGCACACCCACGGGAACATCCACTTTCTTGGCGACGCTGAAGAACCAAACGCCATCGGAGCACCGCCGAAGGGAGCACCCGAAGAGATGACAACAAAGATGTAAGCGTCGATCCAAGACTGATCAACGATGCCACTGGTAACAAAGCGGTGGGTGACGATGCCACAAGCACTGTGTCCGCCGAGCACGACCTTGTTCTTGCTATTGCTGCAAGAAATTAGGGAGAGTGGGACACACACGCGGAAGGCCGTTTCGACAAGTTTTTTTAAGATCCTGGTCATCAGCTGAGGCAGCGTGGTCGAAGACATTGATGAGTCTCCAATCCTACGAACCAAGACTAGCAGAGAACAAATAAAGAATAAAACCGAAAGAGAGATATACGGGGACTAGCGTACAGATCCTTGCGCTCGACATAGTCCGCTTCTGAGAGAGTTTTCATCAACGTGTTGTATGCCTGCGTGAGCTTGCCCAGTCTGCTGTCACAATAATTGACCCCATCCACAAACAAGAAGGAGAGTGGAGAAGATATCTGGAGGAAGGGAAGACAAGGAAGGAGGAGGAAGGGATGAGAATGAAGGGTTGATGATTGGCACGGGCAGAAAAGGTGCGTTCGATGACAGTGGTTGAGCACTACAAGGAGGGTTTGCTGGGAGAGAGGGATAGAGGAAAGGAAAAATGTGACAAAAGGTCTGAGAAGCAGAATATCTGAGATTGAGGTGAGATGACGAAATAGTGAGAACAGACTGTGTCCAGGATACTGATGGCTAATTAATTCATGACTACACTGCCGTAGACAGACAGCGAAATCGTAAAACGCCCTTTCCAGAAAATCTTGGACAGAATATCACTATTATGGTTCGATCAGAATCCTTTTCAGAGAAGAACGATCATGGAGATCAGAACATCAAGAATCTCAATTAAAAAATACATATCATCTCAATTCGTGAAGGATTTACGGATTTTCGGAAAGTGTCCTTTTTCGGTTGAGACCTATGATGTCAAAAATATTGTCCCATATCGAGCGGCATCGATCATGCTCATGGAGCAAGCACCAGATACATAAACCCAATTAGAGTGAATTATTGTCTTTTCCACAATAATTTGGGATACGACCAAGGAAATGACGTGTCTCTAACAGCAAGTTGGTTCCAAGATGGGGTCGACCGATTGCTGATCTTCACGGATTGCTGGACAGTGTTATCTGAACCCAGAGTCGGTCGAAAGAACGAGACTCGGGACGGAGTGGACAAAACTTTATGTTCGCGGATCCATTACCCGGAGTTGGTGACAGCGAGCCACGGCGGGGCGGATGACATGAAATGGTGCTGGGCAAACATCCACAAATGCCGAATAGTCGCTTTCTCGCTCGATGTGACGGAGTACGTTGCTGTGACGCATCTGCTGATCGAAGAGGGTGGATACGACGACAACGAGATGAGTGTGGCCACTACGAACTGTTCTGCAAGTCTTTCCAACAATCGCTTGTTCGTGTTGTGAACAACGTCGCCAGAATCATGTTTTATTCGTCTGTCGAGCTGGGATTCGACGCGATCATGCCGAAACCACTGGCAATCACATCTCGAACCCATCCGGGTGAAATGAGTGTCCTTTCGAGTGGACGAATTGTGCAAAGTCACGCGGGAACCACCACACTCGACACGATCCTTTTCTCTCTCCCAGCCACTTCAACGCGAACTGAGCTGTTTCTTGTGACGAGTGGGAAACTGAACGTGAAATCGTGCTCGCTTTCGTCTGTTTCGGGAACGATTCCGTTTGGAGTCCTGAATGTGACGGGAGGAACTGTGGAACTGTTGTCTTTGACTCCTTCTGCGCAAACCGTCTCGACTCTTCCGTTTTCTTTTGATGGGACGACCAAAACAAGTCTGACTTCGCTCTCCCTGACAGACACAAACACACCATCAAACGAATTGATGAAGATTGTCGGAGCGATGCAATCATCACCAATCATAATCAAGAATTCGGAATTCTCGAAAACAACAGCAACCCAACAGCAGATCCTCTCGACGCAGAATCAATCTGCTCCAATCTGTTCGTGGTCATCTGGAGCACTCTCGTACGCAACATGCACAGCCATTATCACCTCCACCCGACTCGCTGGACTGACAAATGGCGGGATTGTTGTGATTGGAGCGACCGTCACACTGGCACAATGCACATTCCAGCAGAATGGAAAGACCCCAACCGACGCAGACTTCCCGTCGCTTCAAAGGAACATCGTATGCAGTGGGGGAGGAAGCGTGATTGTGAGTTCGGCTGCTGGAGGAGATGGTGTTGATCCTGACTCCCATTTCTGGATTTCAGAACACGACTGCACTGTGACGCTTCCGAATCCACAGTCGAACACGCCATACGCCGCTCCAACACTATCAGATGCTGTTTATTCAGCCAACGACACCCATCTCACCGCCGCACTGACAGGAACCCTTCTCTTCCCGTGCGGATTGAAGTTGAGCGTGTTTGACATGCCCGAATACCTCGTTGATCGGAAAACAGTGGTGTCTGAGATTGTGGAAGTGAGTTGGACAGAAACTGAAATCTCGATTGTCTTGGATCGAACTGATTTCCCAACTTTGAACGAGATGCTTGCGTGGCGAGCAGCTGTGCTGTTCGGGCCAGACAACTCGAAACAAACAGACGCAGTTCGAATCAAAGATGGAGAAGAATTCCTTGTTCCCATCCCGCCCCCTCCACCCCCACCACCCGCCGACCCAACACCAGATCCACCCCCAACTGACCCAACTGATCCCCCATCTCCTCCTGTTGACCCAGTCGACCCAAAGGACCCCGCAGAAGGCGGGCTGAAGTTCCCGATGTGGCTGATTGGGATGATTGTTGGTGCCCTCGTCGCAGCTGTCGCTGTCGTCGTTGTTGTGATTGTCGTTCGTCGCAACTCGCAGCCAAAACATAGTGTGTATCTCTACATTGAATTGGATGAAGAGAATTCGCACCAACCAGGTCGATTCGAGACAGCAACGATGAATTGTGTGAAACTGGAATGCACCCTCGCTCTGGAAGCGTTGAAAAGTCAACTCATAGATCAATGACAGCAAAATGTTGGACCATATCTTATTGCTCTTTGTGATCATACCCCTTTTTCCATTTTCAACTCGACCAGAATCCCGTCTCATTAATAACTCTCGTCTTTTGACCCGAAACAATTATTTCATCATTTCACATCATTTATTCTTCTCAATCGGTTCTATAAACTATTATATCAACGAAACAAATGAGATCTGCGTGTAGACTTTCAGATCTGCGCCTAGACCGATCTGCAGATCTGCGTCTAGACTTTTTCAGATCTGAGTCTAGACCTACCCAGATCAGACCCAAGTGAGTGAGTGGCTGGTGTCGACAACGAACTGTCTGAATGCTGATCAAACAAATAACAACGAGAATAACGAGAACAGCAGAAAGAAGGAGAAAGAGAAAAAATGAAGAAAGAGAGGAACAAACGGAGGAGAGCGCAAGCAGAGAAGGAATCAAGTCACTCCGAAGTCGAGGTCGTCCTTCCGACACCGATGTCACCATCACGAAAATCACACTCGACAGAACTCCCTGAACACACACAATCCATCGCAAAATCAATCAAAAAGAGATTCACAAAGAGAATCAGACATATCATCATATGGAGAGAAGAAGAGAGACACACAGAAAGAGTGGATGAACAGTCTGAGGAAAGACGCTCCGAAAATCTCTCCAACAATCCACTCCGAATCCCAATCGAACTTCGTTCTTTCATTTTTGTTGGTTCTGAGATATCCAAACACGGTTGATGAAATCACATAAATGTTGAAGAATGTGTTCACAAAAAAAGCATCAATCATGAGGAAAGCATGTGACAGACCTGATGTGAGAATGTTGAACACAGAATGAGCGATCTTGAAGTGGACAGTTTCATCGCCATTCTTGAACTCACTTTCACATCTCCTGAATTCCTCCATCTGAAAGGAGATTAGTCCAAGATGATTGGTGATTATTCAGCAGATACATAATGTCATGATAAGGAAGGGAGAAGGAACGAAAACGATGCACAACAATAACGTGCGTGAGTTGATTGACATGTGTCAGAGAAGAGACAAACCAGTCCATCTGCGGTGGAACCAGTGCCATGTGTGTTTGAAATGGTTGATTGTGCTTGAGTCGGAAGCATTTAATCAAAGAAACAAAAGTAATGGTTGGACCCCGCTCAATCAATTATTTGCTTGGAATACTCTCATATCTCACTCCACATGCTCCATGAACTCCTTTCTGAGTCGTCAAAGCTTGACATTCACAAGAAAACAGAGTTCGAATTTAAAACCAATCCTAAACTTTCTGAATATGACACTTATTGTCAAATCGCATCACTCAACTTCCATTGTCTGCATCAAATATAGTTCATCTCTCTTTCTGTTTGTTATTGATCTCCATTCAGCATCCGGTCTCCAAAATCTCACAGATCGAAATTGAAAGGATATATGCCGTGAAGAGTAGGATACTCCCCTCTGTGATGGATAGAGGGGAGAAAGAAAGGGGCTGAAGGAAGATGAAGTTGAGATGGGAGATATGAGAGAAAATAGAAAAACCATCGATCGTGAAAACAGATTCCATTCTTCCCATTCGGACAGAAACATTGAGAAATGATCTCACATCATCCATCTTTCTTCTAATTGTCTCTATTGTTCACTCAGCGGCTATCACATCGCATTGTTCCTTGTGAAAGGAGATTGGACTCAACACCAACTGTTCCGAGATCTCGAGAAGGGAGACCGTATGCTGAATCAATCTGGCAGTGTGACCTTAAAGATTGTGAATTCTATCTGTTTCTCGGGAATTGTGGACCTCTCTCTTCAACTTGTGTGTCTGAGTTCGTTCGTTCTTCACTTCTTCTCATCATTCCTCATGATTTTTAGCAGACTCAACGGACCCTTCAAACAGTGTATCATTGCCATATTTGGGGAATATTTGTGCAATCCGAAAATGCGTTCGGTGTATATTGAGAAAATCGACACTTTATCTCTGAAATCTCAGACTCCATATCTACATGCCTTTATCGATACAAAACAAATAAGGCTGTGAAAAGATTAAATTCCGCATCTACTTTGTGTTTTTGCGAATTATGTGAAATATAGCCAATTCTACACATGACGATTGTTGGTTTTGTGTGAAGGGTGTAATTTGCTCATTTTTGAGAGATTCTGCAAACTTCCGAGTTTCCAGGACGTCTTCGGCTCTTTGGATCGGGTAGACATTCGAGAAATGGCCCTTTGACCAATCGTTTGGAGGTTGGAGGATCCGATGGGTGGATCAGCTCATCCTCACGTTCACTCTTCACGTCTCAACCACACATCTTCTGAACATGAAACACATTATTTCTGATCTGTTCATCCAACACTGTTCTGTGGATCCTCTCTTCACACGGTTTACCGAAGCTCTTCTTCAGGAAAACGAAATCGTACAATTCTTCTTTCTCAACCTCTTTCAGCCGTCTCAGTTATCTCTTTCAGAGATTGGGTTCACCTACTATCCTCAGATGCCATATATTGATGATGTCTGCCTCCTTGAAGTTTTCATCCTCTCATTCAGATTGTCCGATTCGTGGTCTACTGCGGATTGATTGGTCAAGTTCCATTCGAACTTAACACGATTCCGATGTTGGACGAAGATAAATCCATTGAAATACAGTCTGTTTCGTCTCATTCTGACATCCATCATCAAAGAATGAACCAAGCCAGCCAGGAAATCTTCGCGCTCTTCAGCACACTCCCAATTCCCGACCACAGTCATCATTCTGTTGTCTTTGGTATGGTTATTCACATCTATGTTTGTCCAGAGCCTCTGCCACCATCATTAAACCCTCCCAACATGTCTTCGCTACCCAAAACACCAAAATGCCGTCCACTCCTCCTCCCTGCCCCGCCTGACCACAATTCAGTCAAAATCTCGCTTTCTCCCGCCACTTCCTCCTTTTTCACAGATTTCCATTCGACACTCGATCCATCGCTTCTATCGAGTTTCCAGACATCACTATCCTCCATTTTGTTCACAACGCTCGGAGTTGGAGGTATTCTTCGCATTCTCCAACAACGCAACACCGCAGGCAGCCTGACCACCCTCTCAAATGAACCAACATTTCCAATCTGCCTTCCCCCGCCGATATCCACTCTTCTAAATGCCTCCCATGAATTGCATCACCCAAAACAGAAGATTACTGTCGCGGGAAGAGCTTTGACGAAGCATGGAGTTCGATGCAGCTGGTGGGGACTTCCGTCGAAAGGGGGAGAGGCTGTGAAGAACCAGGTAGCCGATGATGTCCTCCTCGGCATTCTGAACGAAGCAGTTTGGCATAATTCACATTCGATTGTGGTTTGTGATCTCCTTCTTTTCCATCACTCTTATCCCCTCTCTTCCTCTCTCTAATCGTCCCTTCACCCACACATCATCCCAGCACGAAGTCAGTCTCTTTGAAGTGCGATGCACGGACGGCTACGGCGCTCGATGGACAGCTGATGGATCTCAGTTTCGAGGATTTCTGGAACCAGCAGCTGTTGATGGGCACGAAAGCGGGTGGATTCACCAACCTTAATGTGTGTTGGTTGCATTTTGGACATTGGGGAGACTTTTTGGACGTCTCTCCTCGTTTTTGGTCGAGCCATGTCATTCTGACGTTTTCTCTCGTATATTCGATTGTTTTATCATTCGTCTCCCGGATCAGGAAGAAAATCCCTTTTATCGGAAGGGGATCACGTCTTGACAGGATTCAATGAATATTGTGTTTGAAAAGACGTCGAAGATTTCGAAAAAGACAATGCGATTAACTCGAATTTCACAAAACAGAAGTGACATTCAATCGAAAATTGGAAGTATTGTTGTACTGTGATCACGTTGAAATGCAGTATTCATCGTGAAAAATTATACCTGCCGAAGAATCTACCTGAAATGAAATAAAGGAATATTAGTATTATCCGGGAGAATCAAAGAAAGGAAAAGTAATAATCATCAGAAACCTGACTCCTACAAATGTACAACAAGACTGGATGTTCAGATAACTCCCCAATTGGAGATCATCAATCGGAGTGAGTTTCATCCAATCTTCCCTCAGAAGGAACAAGTCGATTTTATAACGGCTGAGTGAGTAATAGAGTCCCATTAAAGTTGAATAGACGAAGCAATATCAGTTCATAATGTCTCTGTCAGAAACTGAGGAATGGAGTCTGTTTTCATGATTGACCATTTTTCCATTTTTAACTGAAAACAAACATCACGACTTCATCTTCCTCTGTTTCCTTTCATTCTCCCTTCTATCCATCATGGGATGTCTATTCCACTCATCATGGTCTATATCGGAAAAATCTCGCTCTTCGTCATAGTACCCGGACAAACCCGTTAGAGCGGATAAACCCGTTAACCCTTCCACAGGGACAAATCAGTCTCCCCTCTTCACCAAAATCATCCTTCCACTTCACTTTCATGCTTTTTCTCATTATTTTCAAAACTAGAGTTCTTCATGAAAGAATAATTGTGAAATGGAAAGTGAAAAGTGAACGTTGTTTTTTGAACGAAATTGAACAAATCTATTTCCGAGAACTAGAGGGATCATGTGTTGCGATTTGAGCTTTTCATGGTCAGAATAACTTGCGCTGTGTCGTCATTGGCATTTTATCCATTTGAATAGACCCATTGTCTTTGATCCAATCTCTGAAAGAGTCACAATTCCTTCCAGAATTCTCACAAGGCTTTTCTTACAGGCATAACAGATGAGTCGTGTGAAAGAGATGATCAATGTGAAATGGGGTATGTTCGAAACGGGTTTATCGGAGTTAACGGGTTTATCCGACCACTATCAGTCGGAACAGAATAAGTTGACAGATAGTGAGAACAGAGTGAGGGAGAATGAGCGAGGGGAAGAGAGGAGGAGATGAATTGTGATACAGCTTCTGACTCCGATTATGTGCGTGATTTGGTAAACGTGGAAGTTAACAAAGAAAAATGAAGTGAAAGCGAGTGTGAAGAGAGAAGAGCTCGGATTAGTCCATCACAACTTCCACACTCCCTCCAACCAGCGATGGCTCTCGAAGCACATTGGTTGACACAATCTCAACCGCGGTCCCTTCTTTGTATGGGCAGAATGCGAATCGGAAGGGAACAGGAATGATGGAGAAGAAGGTTGGCTGTGTCTCTCCATCTTGCGACATCTTCAATGTTCGCTTTCCTTCTCGTCCATCTGCCTCCATCACCACTCGCTGTCCAACTACTCCTGCTTTGCATGCTGATCCTTTGTGTATTCGTTTGTTGTTCTGACAGACAAGTCGATGTTCTGAATAACAAGCCCAAACAGCACCTCCTTTCATGTTCCAAAACACAATCTGCGCAGTCTTTGCCTGTTCTGTCAGATCGGTCGAGATCAACCCGAAACAAAAAGAATCGCCAATGGCTCGAATAATGAAAGTAATTCGCACGACAACAGCTCCGAATGAATGCGAGAGAAGATGAAAATGGGAGTAACCTCCTATTTTTGTGAATACATTTCCAGCGAGAGTGAACTTGTCTTGTTGGAACACTTCGATTGCTGCTGCTCCTTCCTTCCCCATCCTTCGGCGCTCTTCTTCTTCTTCTTCTTCCTTTCTCTTCCTTTCCTCTTCTCTCTTCTTCTCTTCCTCCCTCTGTCGTCCTTCTTCAATCCATTTTTCGTTCATCCTCTTCATCTCTTCCATCTCTCTCATCTTCCTCGAGAATTCTATCTGTCTCTCTTCTTCTGCTTTCCTTGTGATTTCTTTCTCCTTCTCTCGTTCTGCTTCCATTTGTCTCATTTTATCCTCCAACTCCCTTTTCTCTCTCTCTCTTTCTTGTTCCATCTCCCTCCGAACAGCTGCCAAGTCAATCCCAATCTCTCCAATCTCCACTTTCGGTGTGATGATCACTGAAGAGAAGTGTCGAAACAGCATTCCTCCAATCTGATTTTGGAGTTGTATCTTCACATCAGCGTGACTTGGGTTAGCATGTTCAAGGGATTTTCCTGCTGCGACCACAGCTTGCTGAATCCGAGAGAGGGCGAATCCACAACGACGAGTCAGCGAGAACGAATCTTCTTTCCATTCTTCATTCTTCTTGTCTGTTGATTTCGAATGCTGTTCGTTGTCAATGTGAGAGCGAAGGCCACTGCACAATCGGTCCAAAACAACAAGTGTCGGCAGAACATCCCTTTCGCTTGATTTTGTCTCAATTCGAGTGCAAAGTCTCTCAACAATTCCCGAACTCAACACTCCCTCCACTTCCACACACGAAAGACTTCCTCCACACAGAAGACTCCAAACACAAATCAAATCAAAACAAATTGGAACAAAAGAAAACAAAACAGTTGGAGAGAGAACGAGAAAGAGAGAGAAGGGAGGAATGAATGATGAAGAAGAGAGAAGAGATCAGACCCAAGTGAGTGTGTGGCTGGTGTGGACAACGAACTGTCTGTATGCTGATCAACCAAACAACAACAATACAAATGCGAATTGGAGAAAGAAATTGATGAAATGAAGAAAGAGAGTAACAAACGGAGGAGAGCGCAAGCAGAGAAGGAACCAAGTCACTCCGAAGTCGAGGTCGTCCTTCCGACACTGATGTCACCATCACGAAAATCACACTCGACAGAACTCCCTGAACACACACAATCCACCACAAAATCAATCAAAAAGAGAATCAGAAATATCATCATATGGAGAGAAGAAGAGAGACAGACAGAAAGACTGGATGAACAGTCCGAAGAAAGTCGCTCCGAAACGCTCTCCAACAATCCACTCCGAATCCCAATCGAACTTCGTTCTTTCATTTGAGATAGTTCTGAGATATCACAAAGAAAGAAATAATTTGGATGCAGATGGACAGAAAATGTTCAAATGTTAATTCATAGATGACAATCGAATATCAGACATACCTGACGAAATCGTTGTGAAGACAGAAAGAGCGATTTTGTGTTGGACAGTTTCATCGCCACTCTTGAACTCACTTTCACATCTCCGGAATTCCTCCATCTGAAAGACAATATATTCAAGATGAATCATGACCATTGAGAAAAGATAGAAGTGCATTGTAAGGAGATGACAATGAACGTGAGAAGAGTCGCGAAGAAAAGACACGTGGAACGATTGTAAGGTGATAATGAAGGTCCAAACCAGTCCATCAGAGGTGTTACCAGCGCTAAATGTGTTTGATATGGTTGATTGCGTCTGAGTTGGAAGCATTGGACTGTCAGAATCCAGATTTGGTTCGATCGTTGGGATTGGATCTTTTCATTTGAATTAGCACCGGAAACACCAAGAAACCAATCAAACAGTCAACTGAAGGAGGATAACCGTTTAATCTCACTCAAAAACTTTCCAAACTCTCGAAGTTAAGAAAAAACACGAAACACCAAAACGTTCCCTTGCTGCCCAACGTGTGTGTTGAATCCTTCAGCCTGTGCCTGTGCCCGAGCAGGAGATAAACTCTTCCATTCCGTCACCCACCCTTAGTTCAGTTCCGGCCCAGCAACAGCTATCGGCGTTTTCTCCTTTTATCTATCTCTCCTCCTCTTCTTTTCTTCCTCCTCTTTTGAAACCCTTCTGCAGCTTCCTCGAGAACGTATTCATTTATGATGTTAAGTTGTCCTGTCCTCCTCTCTTTTTGTCCTCCCTCCACTTTTTCGTGTCCGATTCTGAAATAGAAGGATAATTGCGATTTTTGGGCGTTTTCGGTGATAATAATGAATTTTAAAGCTGTTTTTGGCTCCTCGTGGCGAATGAAGTCAGAATGAGCGAGTTTGGGAGCAAAACTATTATTATGGGTCCGATCAAATCCAAATCTCAATTCACAGTTTTTTGTTGTTCAAACGAGAGGTGAATGGAATGATAGTCTTTTGAAAAAGAGATTGAACGAGGTTGAGGGAGATCTCATCTTTTCAGCTATCTCAGCCCTTCCTCATCATGTCTTTCTTCCACGTTCATCCTGCTTCGTCGGTTGTGGATTCTCAGAGTCTCACTTTTCGTGTGAGGTGCGAAAACGGCAAATAGCGTGTCGTTGTCATCCGTGGGAACAAATCAGAGGTTGCTGAGGTTTTGTTCTCCATCATTCGCCTCCTCTCTTCCTCCCTCTGTCGTCACTCTTCCTCCTCCCGACGTCATCTGTCATCTTCTTCTCGTCTCTTCTGTTCCTCCTCTGCCTGCCTCCTCTCCTATTCTCTCCTCCTCCTTTCTCTCCCTCCACTTCCTTCACAACATCTCTCACTCCTCCCTTGTCCCGTCCCCTCCCTTTTCCCCTCTCGAGTCCAGCGTGTGAATCGCTGTTGTGCTTGCCGAAATATGCTGTTGTTGGATCCACGACCATGATCTCGTCTTCAAACTTGATGTCTTGCTGGATGTTGTCTGGTTTTTGCTGAGATGCAAGAGTTGGCTTCTGTTGATTCTTGGGATGGCAGAAGAGGAGGATGAAGATGATGAAATGGACTAGGAGGAGCGAATGTTGATTGTTTCCGTGCTGTGCATTCCGTTATCGAAGATGAGTCGCCATTTCCAAGCGAGCTCGATGTTGATCGTCCCGTTCTTGGTGAGTGTGCTGGTGCTCTCGTTGTTCTTAAGTTCAGCGACGAATAGAGGAGACGCGTGTATTTTGTCATCTTTCTTGATTGTGGATTCGGAGCCCGAGATCCAGTGCAGTGGAGCATCTGCTCCATCTCCGCTTGCCGAGGCTATGTTCGCTGTTCCTTCTGAAACACATCGAAAGCACTTCCGTGCTGGAGCAAAATTGCCTTTGGAAACGCCGTTTCCAGACATCGACACACTTTTCAAGTTGAGAGACCCGCCGCATTGCACAGCGATGCATTCAGCGATGGCAATGAACACAGTCAACGTGGTGGTTGTTTCGTATTCACACAATCCTTCGTTTAGTGTCGATGAGACACAATCATCAAATTGTACATTCTGGAATGTCACCGTTTGGATCGTGTCGAGGACGATAAGTGGCTGGGTGCGAGTGTGGTTGAGAACGACGATGACTCGAGAGCAACAGTTTCAGAGACGTCACAGACGAGTATTGAGTTCAGAATACAAGTGCGTTCGAATTTGCATGATTTCAGGAGCATATCACCCACGCCGGACGAGAATGGCACGGGAGACATCGCCGAGTTCAGATCAAATTTCCAGTCCATGTCCGACAGTTTGTAGTCCACTTTGAAATCTCCATCCAAGAAGCAGCTGGCTCCAGAAACAAACACTTGGGCTGTCGTTGGGGAATAAAGCACATCAGAGCTCGATGTGCACGACGAGAACGAGGAGCCGAAGATATAGTGTTGTGAAGGTACTGGAGAAAAGAATGACCGAGCTTGCATCGTCTGATGGATTGTGAAAATTTCTTGTGTTTCTTTCCGACAGCTCGCTTTCGATGTGGAGAAGTTCTGCGGAAGATATAGAGCTGGTGAGTCTGGTTCATGGAACGAGAAGATCGAGTGTTGAGATTGTGGTGGTGATGATGAAAGGGCTGTCAAGTTCGTATGTGGCTTTCCCAGAGCACTCATCATCAGTTTTGTGAAGGCATAAAGTTGTGGATGAGCGAATTCAGTCTGGTCGGAAGTGACGTGGTCGAGAGGAGGAAAGGTGGTGTGAAGAGGGAGTTAGTGGTTGTGATGTTCGAAGACGAGAACAACCAGTCTGACTGAGTCCACCTCGGTCTCCTGAACCGATTCGTCTTCTCCGTTGGCGGGGCAGAAGGATGGTGATGGGACAGGGGAGGCCAATGTCGAGTGTGTCACCTGACAGTGGAGAGGGGATGGATGGTCTTTTGTTGATAGGCGAAGTGATGTCTGGACATACACAGTGGAGATTTTATCTGCAACATGTGGAGCAGCACGACATGAACTGCTCGTCGGCTGCCTTCTGCTCTTCAATTCGCTCATCCACGCCTTCCAACTGCGATGACGTTGTTGATGTGGTTTAGTGCGAGTGAGACGAGAGCCACTGGTTGATGTCCTTTCTTGTGTCGGGTTGAGGTGGCGGAGGTGAGCGTTTTTGTTGGAGAATGGGAGACGAAGGATGAAGGAGAGCGAAAGTTGCAGGAAAGTTGGAGCGGAGTGACGGAGAAAGAGAGATGCTGACGAGCTGGCCAGACGAGGCGGATAAAGCGGTGCAGCGGATAGCTGCTGTGGATGGTGAGGTACGTTGGAGATCAAACGAAGCTTGTGTTAGGAGATCCTCGACCACTACATCACTCCGCCCCTGCAGGAGAGAGAGAACGGGACTTTATGTCCCGCCCGAACGGGCGACATGTGAGAGCTGGTTTGTTTGGTGCATCTGCGGGACAGGGACAATCGAGAAGCGATGTTCGTCGGGCGATGGGGCTCGTCAGTTGTCGTTGTTGTTTTCGATCGGCAGAGACGATGAGGTGAGCATACTCGGCGTCGAGTTCGGCTCCAGACTTTGGATCCTGCCATGCCACCGAAGGAAGAAGAACGGACCTGGGTAATTCACTGGGTGTCAGGTTCGATTTGGAAGTTGATGTCATGAGATTGGTCGAAATGAGAATGAATGGAGAGCCGTGTGCGCGAATTGATAGTAATATCCTCGGGAAATGAAAGAGATATGAAAGATGATTGTGAGATTGCGCTGAAATGGGATGTCGAGTGAGAGATCGAGAACATGAACAGTACATGAACATCCTCTGCATTGATCGAAAAACAATGATGAAGTGAATCTGTTGAGGGCGAGAAAGGCCGCAGAAATGGCAGATATGTTACAAAACTGGTACACTTCCGTTCTGAAGTTTCTGTTCTGGATTTGTGGCATCGGAAGATGTTGAAGAAGAGAAACGATGATGGCTGTCTGTTATGGAATGAGAGAATGATCGAGAACGAAGAACAAACGTGTGAATATCACTTAGTGAAGTGGATCTGATACGTGACATTTGGGTTTCATTTTGATGATTAGGATGTTAAGAGGTTGGAGATAGGAGATGATAAGAAGACAATCAATCCGAACAGCAGGCTTTTTCGATGGAGTTGTTGTGTGAGCGACTTCGTAGCACATCCTCATGACCTCCATTTCTGACTTGAGCGTGATCAAGATATCTACTCCGAACCAAGTGAGAGAAATAGAAAAATACGAGTGTTAAAACAATGGAGAAGTATACTGATATGATGAATGTTCAATATCTCATTTCTTTCGGTCTAGATCATATCTGGATTTGAACCAGACGCCAATTCCAGACTAATGAAGAGAAAAACACGAATCAAATGGAAAAAACGACGGAAGGGCAAACTAATATTGTGAGATTGGCATTTATCAAAGAAGGTTGTAGTCATGGACAGAGAATAGGAGAGTGTACAAATAGTCGAGCAGATCTCCACAAATTTGGTTACGATGGAGACAAAAATGAATCAAAACCGGACAAAAGAAGTGTTGAATGGAGTATTGACATCAATTCGCGAGATGAGAGGATCTGAAAGAAGCGAGAAGACAAGAACAACTTGACATGGGTGAGAGGATCAGATCATGGGACAGGACAGGACAGGACAGGACATGTCCGATTTGTCCTGTTTTGAGATAACGACAGAAGTTGGATGAACTAATTGAGAGAAAGTTCCAGTATGAATATAAGGTGCTTGTCCGATTTTGTCCAACTCTGTCCTCTCTTGGGCCGATCGTCCTCTGAACTCCTAATTAGGAGTTTGTAGGACAGTACCCCTCCAGCTCGTGATTAGCCACCAAATCGGTTTTCACGCACTTTAACGCCATTTTCAACAATTTTAGATGGGGATGAACAAATCTTGAATGATAAAGTTCACTATAGTGTCAGAAAAAGGCAATGCAAAATTATTGTTTTGGAATCGTCTTTTCGAGACATTCTCAGGCATAATACCGAGCAAAATGAAGACAAAGCGTGTTTTACGAGCAGGAAGAAGGTGAATTTAGACGAAACAAATGCATATCAAGCTGGATTTCCGAATCGGACAAGACCTCTGTCCTCTGTCCTCAAGATCTGGTGCTCTGTCCGTCCGCTTAACATCATAAGTATTCATCTGTCGTCCTGTGTTCTCCTCCCTCCTTTCCAAAAATAGTTCCTCTGCCTGTCTCACCTCCACCAGAAGTCCCTCCACTCGCAGACATCATAGTAGCGTCAATAATCCACGAAAATCAATAATCCACGATCTTCAAGGTGGACAATACTCCCATCCGTGTGATAAGGATGAGCAACGGACGGACAAAACCTCCTTCTCATCGGACATCGGACAGAGACCCTGTCCAAGTCGAAACAGAAGTGATTCCTCTGGCATAAATCAATGTTCAATCCTCCAAATTCTTTCATTAAATCACCCAAAATGTTGAATTTATTCATATTTCGTCTTTCAAAAAAATGAAAAACGTGTATTAGAGAATTCGGACAAAAATCCCATAAATTGGTGAAATGTCCAAGCATGTCCAATCTTGGACATCCGCTCATTTGTTGAAAAAATGAATTGTTTAAATTTCTTCACAATCCAATAGTGATCAGTTGAAAACGGACAAAAGTGTCCAGTCCTGGACATGTCCGGATCGTCCTCCCCATCTTAATTTGTCTTCGTCTTCCATTTTCTCTCAGAACCTCTTAAATCGCAATTTGAATTCACTTGTCGATTCAAGCATTCTATTGTCCTGCTTCACATCATTCTTGTCTCAAGTGAATCCAAATTCATGGAAATCAGTACAGCTTTCAAAAGCCGTTTCTCCTCACAATGTATGACATCATAATGGAATGATGTTTGAAAAAATCACATCATCAGTGTGTATCTCCATTGTTTTTTACACTTTATCGATCTCATTCTCTTCATTAGTGTGGCGTGGATATCCCAATCAAACCGCAACCTGTTAAGGACTGAAAGAGATGAGATAAGACAACTCATACCATCAGTATTCATCTCCATTGTTATTCCGGCTCTTTCCGTACCATTGGACGTCAGTTAGAACGTGTCCAACAGGAGTTAATGGCCTGGTGTCCCGCCTCTTCTGTATTATGTGATCACAACCAATTCAGAGGCACAATCGTTGATGATTCAGTACGCTTCGATCATTGTGGGTATTGCGTCCATCATCATACCAATGACTGTTCTCCTTACTCAATACATTCAGACCGTCTCTTCACTCAAGAAGGAGCGAAGAGAAATCTCCTTCCAGATCTCCATTGGGCGGAAAGATGATGTGTTGCGTCTGAAGCAAAGGCTGGACAATACAGATGGAGGAATTGATGGCGACACAGTCGTGTCGACACACTTTGGGATTCCGACAGCTCAATCGCACATGAACACAATGAACGAATGACAAGGCTGGATTCAACGAAAACGAGATGGAGTTGGGATCGACTCAAGGAGAGGAGAATGAGGAGGAGAAGCTGAAGATGGAGCTGATTTCACAAGGAATGAATCCTCAGAAGATTACGATGATGCAGATGCAGGGGATGTCGCTCCAACAAATTGCCGAAATGACGGGGAAGAACAAGAATGATGAAGATGATGATGAGAAGGAAGAGACGAAGTCATAAAAAAGTGAAGATAGAAGCAGAAGAAAAGAAGAAGGCGGAGGCAGAGGAGAAGGAAAACAAAAAAAGAAGAAAGGTCGAAGTGACTTGACCCCACAGTAACAGGAACTGCTCCACCAAATTCATACGATGTCGAGCTTCAACACAACATCGTTCTCCATCCGCGTTGTGATTACTTTGATTCTCCTAGTCGTTGGTTTGTGTCTCAAGACATTCATCACTCATTGTCTACACACTTCTAGCTGACTTCCTAATTTTCCATAGCATATAGGATAAAATTGCATCCGCCATCCTCACATCCATTCATCACCCTCATTCGTCAGATCCACTCATCACCCTCACTCGTCACATCCACTCCTCACTCTCACTCGTCACATCCACTCATCACCCTCACTCGTCACATCCACTCCTCACTCTCACTTGTCACATCCACTCATCACCCTCACTTGTCACCTACTCTCCTCCACCAACGACTCTTTCGATTGAGCTTTTCCAGGCGGAAACATCAGCCCTTTCTGCCCTATATTTATCCTCCATTGCCAATGAGTTCGATCGATCAAGATTAACTGTTAGAGAATGAAAGTATCTCTCACATTTCACCTGCAATCAAGGTAACAGATCCATTTGATCTTGTTACATGATGTATCAATCCACTTCACAGTCTTTTCAATAACTTCGTTCGATCCCACCCTTTTTCAAAACTTACGAGCTGTGACCTCCTAATTAGGCGCTGTCCGAGGACGGACAGCGCCTCACCTTGTCCGGACAACTGCTCCTCCTTACCGTGTGATGATTTTCCTGAAGTGGTTAAGCTATTTGACACTTTTGGACCTGGGAGAGGTTTGAAGAAAGTGTGGGATGATAGTTCGGATCAACATTCCAAAGTCAAAGAAGCAGGGAACGGCGGAAAATTTCGTGAAAACAAGAATCTAACGATATTTGTAAAAATTAAAGAACACAAAGACTTCTCTGTTTTGAGATCATCAGGAAACTGACCAGTTTATGGGGTTGATCAATAATGGACAAAACTGGATGGTCACAATTAACCAGCCTGAATTGATTGATTCGAGTCGTGAGTTGAAGACACACTGTTGATCTCACTCTTCACCCTAATCGAACGCTCATTCAGTTGCTGTCCATATCACAAAACACAAGAACACTAACCTAGGGTTTTCCATACAATAGGACTTAGTACCTCCCATATACCTTGCGGTCGACTCAGCTCAACCCTCTTCACTGTTCTTTGCCCATCTCCTCGAATGTCAACTTAGAATCCACAGTGAACTTGCGCTCGAAGAAACCGTTTTCCACGGTGATCACTCCTTATTAGGGATTAACCTACCAGCCCAACGTTATTCTGTGAGACCCTCACTCAATTCATATCCGTCACTCGCACTGCCCTTCTTTCACAGACGCGGGATGATATCGTCTAAACACTTCAGACACTCGCTTTTGCCATCACCATCCACCTCCCCAAGTTGGACATTTCTGTCAAGAAACGGCTCTTCACGACCCCAATCACCGTCTCTGCTCAAAGTGAACCATAGCCTCCACATGGAAGCGTCGTTTCGTCGGAAGAATGGATTCGACAGCTCCTCGCCGACTGTATCATGTTGGCTCCGTCAACAAGTTGTTCATCTGGACATAAAGCCAGAACATATCTTCTGCATTGAGAATGGGCATTCCTAGCTGACCTATTTTGCATTGAGCCACGTCACAAATTGGACGTTGCCGTCGGATCCCATCCACCGACGTATGCCGCTGATTCATTCTCACCCGACGCCTCACCGTTCGAAGCGCGTGTATATGTTGAAAAGCCGACAAATGGAGGACTTTGGGATCAGCAACAAGACACCCCACCCAGCTGTAGTAACCGAATCTTAACTTGTCTCCTCGTTCTGACACTCCAAAACCAGTCCAAACACATCGTAGATCCATCGACACCGTCCCCCCACTTTATGTTATCCTTCGCGTGATATCCACTCAAACCAGCAGGATCGCCTCTGATTATATCGATGACATCGTTTCGTGGGACCCAAACACAAACATTTCTCAGACATTCTCCACAACCACAGATTTCCATAAAACTCCATCAAACACATCACACCCAACGATGGAGACAGAATCTACGGGCTCAACACTCCTCTCGCCCATACACTCGTTTGACTACACTGCGATCTCAAAGCTGGCATAACAGGTTGACGGCATGTCGATGGAAACAGATTCAAGCGAGTCAGTGTGGAACCTGGTGGATTCGAAGCGACGAGAGTCGGAGAGCTGATCACAGTCCCCGAAACCAATTTCACGTTGTGCACATCACACTATTCAGCTGGGGGAATGCAAGTTGAATACATCACAACTGTGGCTATGTCGGACTGCCGTTTCCACAACATTTCCACTTCCAGCATCCCCTCACCATCCAAGGAAGTCCCAGTTCGTCAGACCACGCTCGTCTGCGGGAACTCGTTCTCTTTCGTGTCGAACGGTCTGTATGGAACCATCATCCGCGACATCAACGCCGACGGCGACTTCCTCGCTTCCAATCTGACCGTCTCATCTAACCACGCACACAACGAGGCTGGATACACCGACTCCCAACGAAAGGTTTATTCGTCTAGTGTGACAGTCAGGGATTGTTTCTTCAACGGTTGCATGGAAGCTCAAAGCTTAGGCGGTCTGTATTTCCAAGGAAACGGCAAGTTTGAAGTCATCCACTGCAAGTTCGTCGATTGTCATGCCACATCATCTGGCTCACATGGAGGAGCCTTTGCGTATCACACGGACAGTACCACGGAAGCCAGCACACTCAACGTGTCGCTCATCCAACAGAGCTTTGATCACGATGAATGGCGTCTTGTCTGAACTCTCACTCAGCTCAGTGGAAGCCACGATATCGGAAGAACCTCGCCGAAGTGCGGTCTATTTTGGATATTCTTATGAGCCAATCAAATGAAACACATTCCGACGTTCTCCGACGTCATCATCCAGAGAGGGGATTGCTCGGCAGGTGGACCAACCTTCTCATTCACTTTTCAGTAGGCTCCAAAGTTTGAAGGGGAATTCGATCCACGCACACTCTTCCACACTCCCTCTCCATCTCTGACCACTGTCAGCCAGCCGACTGTGTCTGCCAACTCACAGAATCAGTGGAAGTGGGTGGAAGGGAGAAAGATCACTCTAAATCGCGATGAAGTAATAGCAGAGGGATTCTGCTGGCTTCCTCCGACGAAGTACAGCTCGCACCGCGATCTCATTCCCCGAACAGGATCCGCATTCGAGGTGACGATCGTTCTGGAAGCGGGAGAGTAAGGGGAGAGTGATGTGAACTTCCGAGAACGTGATTTGGATATGAGCGCAGTGTCGACATCGGAGATAATTTTTAAGGATAGAGGATCGATGACTGTACTTCTTCGAGTCGCAGCTGGTGTTCAAGTGATTCTCTCGACTGTTCAGTTCGTTAGTCCACAACAACGAACCCCATCACAAATCGAAGGAATGGGAGGAAAGATCACAACAACTGGATTTGAGATCGCCAACATTTCGTTTTCAAGTGGACACCTGCTCGACTGTTACTCCAACAGGTGTGATCGTCTCGTCGTCATTTTCAAACTGTTACTGCTCTTCAACTGGGCTTGGTGAGTGGGTGTTTGTGGAAGGATACACTGTCGCATCTCTCATTGTCCCATCATCGTGGTCGATCACTCCACAACTATCGAACCCGACTGATGTCGCAAATCTTGTGGAGACAGACATGAACGAGTTAGCCGATTTTAACAACCGCACTGTGAGTCTGCTACTCAACTTCATAATGGGGATGCAACCAGTTTGAAGTCGCCTTGTCGCATCTGGCTGGTGTTGGTTTTCACACAATCTCAGTCGTCGACTCCATTTCTCTGAGCGAAACGCTCTCGTTCTCGACAAACGACATCACATTGTCAAGTCCCTCGCCGTCGACAACCATCTCAGTGTCGTCAACCGCAGCATTCTCTACATCTGGGTACACTCTGACATTCGTCACTACTCTTTGATGGACTCTCTCAAGATCGATCGACAGCATTCATTTCACTTGTGGTGACAGTGAACGTGCAAGATGACACTGAAACTTCGCCAAAGTTCACTCGCTCTTCTGGGAATGGGGCAGTGTTTTCTGTGTCTCTGTCATTATCGAATTCACTCAACCTGAACACTGTGCATTTCTCGAAATGTGAATCGGAGAAGGGAGGCCCGCTATTTGTGGATGTGTCTGACTCGACGTCTGCTAACAAAGTGCCATTCGTTGGAGTGACGTTTAGAACAGGATCAGAGAAGAATGTTGGAACATCTGGAAACAATCTGTTTTTGAAGTGCTCATCGATGTCGTCCGCCTTCAAAACAGAAATTACCTCGCTCTCGCCCCCGCGACCAAAGAAACCACTGATCTGATTCTGAACAATTTCTACGGAATGGACTCGTCACACGCCGAAGTGTCGCTGCTCCAGATTTGGAATGAACACACGAGTGGGGATGTGAATGTTGTGACATCTGGTCATTCGCATGTCAACTGTGGGCTCGTCCAGCTTCCACCTCTCCCCTTCCACTCCGACCAGCACGCCCTTCATGGAACCTTCCCCCGTCTTCCCCGCACACTCACCTGCTGAATCGATGTCACGGCAGGCATCCATGCCTTCCTTTTCGCAGCTGGATGCGTGGATTGTGGAGCTGATGGAGTGGAGGGAAGATCCGATCCAAACACCGAGATCTCGAAGTGCCTGCAATTCGATGAAAGTTTCGAGGAAGTCGGTGTCACAATCGGAGCAGAGGGCACAATCAACGACGCCAGTGTTCACAACAAACGAAGATGAATCAACCAACAAAGCATTCGATACGCTTTGATATGTCTCCCCAAACTCAACTTGCGTCGATGATTCAGATTGACCAGCTGCGAACTTCACGGAACAACCCGTCGATGTTATCGAGAAGAGACTCGACGACTATTCAAGACCAGTGTCAGCGTTCTTGATCTTTATCCTCATCGCTTTGACTACCAGTTCCACTCCGGTCGTCTCAACAATCACTTCAATCTTCATTCCATTCAATCCAGCTGACAAGTTTGTGATTCGAGCTGGCTGATCTAGGACAGTGAACAACAGCGGAATAAACTGTCCCAATCCATCGTCGTTCGTGATCGATTCAATTGTGTATTTCTGTCCAAATGTCAAAGCAACAGCCAAATCTGTGTCATCATCAGACATAGTCTCGCCCACTCTCCTCAGCCTGAAGGGAGTGTCTTCCTCGCAGAACAGAACGCTCATGACAGCAGAAGTGGAGAAGCAATAGGTCGCTTGCCCGTCGACCTGATCGACTTCCTCGTGTTCACAGACTCCACTCTGGGATCGTGCGGATCGCACTCATCGCCCTACTGCTCACTCGATGCTCGTCTTCATCAGCAGGGAAGACTACGGTTTGTCTGACACAACCACCCGAAGTTGTGTCCGACAATAAACTTGACAGTTTATCCTCTCTAACACTCGACTCTTGGCCTTTCTGTGTTCTCGACAGTCTTCTGTGCATCTCTTGCCTGATCAGCAGCGAGAGTGACACTCTCGTTGAGTTGTACTGAAGAGTGGTACGTAATTGGACTTGTCAAAAGCAAGACAGATCCAGTGTCCCTCTCTCGCCATGCTCGCCATGATCACAATCAAATGGCCCTTCAGTTCAGAGCAATCTGTCCTCCTTCATCATCTACAACGCAACGAAGATTTTGTCACAGTTGCAGAAGATCAAAACGAATCGCTTAGAGAAGGCGATCTCGTTTCTTAATCCCAACGTTGAAGGTTTTCCTTGTTAGTTCCATCATTTTCTTGTTTCTTCACAGAAATGAGCGATCTTGCGTAGCCCGAGACCATCCACCCAACACTCTCTATCATCATCGCCGATCAGATCAGAGATTCGCCACAGATCTGGGATGGCACCCGACCATGCTGTGAATCATCTGATTGTGGACGAGAAGACTCTCGACTGTCTCGTCATCGAATCCACGAAGTCGTGACACTTCACCAAGCTGACAGGGTACGGTCTGCCATATTCTCTATTCATTCATGTTCCAGACTCGTCATCTGATTCGCTTTCCCATCTCAACAAAGTGGCACAGTGGAAGGGGAAGAAGATCGAAAACAACGACACGCCGACGAAGGTAGATACGGTGATGTTGTTGTGTGTGAATGCGGATCTGATGGAACAAGTGGCGAACGGACATATCTCAAAGCCAATCATCATGATCGACCAGGGCTATAGTTTGTTCATTTCATTCCTTTCTTCTCGTCTCTCTCCCATGCTCTCTCTTCCTACTCTCAATCCTTTCTATCATTCTCTCCTCTCATCTTTTTCAGATATTTGGGACGAATCTGTGCGGCGACGACCTTCCTTGAGCTGAATGTCAATGTGTCATCCGCTGTGGCTGATCGGAAGGAGGCAAAGAAGAAAATGAAGCGCGGAACCTTGGGCGGGAAGAAGCCAATCTCCCCCCACCGACATTCGAAGGACATGATTAAATCGGAAAAAAATGAGAAGAAAGAAGACTAGGCAGCCAAGAAGACACTGCAAAACGAAGAGAAGAAGAAGGAAGAGCGAAGAGGAAAGAGCAAAACAAGAAGAGAGAAGAGGAAACGGCGAAACAAGAAGAGAGAAGACGGACGAGCGAAGAAGCAAGAACACATGGATGAGAGCTCAGAGTTAGCCGAATCCCACACGGAGGAGGTGAATGATGATCAATCCCATTCCATCATTTCTTCGATCCATTTTCTAAACATCTTACCTTTTGATTCAAATCAAGTTTAATCTTATTATCATCATAATACGCTAGCTTAATTGATGTATAAAGGAGAAATGGACACCATTCGTTCTGATCAACCCATTGCACATAAAAAGGTACCTTCTCAGCAGATCTTTGACCTCTATATCTCGAAACAGTCCAGCCCTGTCCTTAGAATGTCCTCACCAGTCATTTCCTCAAAGATCGTGAATTATTGACATGGCGTGGATTATTGACACTACTATCACGAACGGGATGTGTGTCCAGTTCCGAACGCATCGTATGTCTCCGCTCGCTCGTAATTCAGAACAGGCAGATGCCTGGTTGGGTCGTGCTCCGATCCTACACACACGAACCTCGATTGGCACTTGTGTGGAAGAGAGCGTCGAATTAGAAGCGTGATCCACTTTGAGATCGGACACGGAGTGGGAATCAACACGGATGATTTGGGTGATCGTGAAGAAAGCGATTCGGTGACTGGACAACCAAACAAGTCGAGTTGGTCGAAACACAGAACGTGTGCGGAGATGTGCCGATTGAGTGACATTGTCAGAAAGGTGGACGAGTGGGATGGGTTTTGGATTGTGTGGTGACTGTTGTGTTGCTTCGGATGGATAAGTGCTGTCTCGCCCGCCTTACCTGATTCGGTCACTGCCACTGTGTGAAGGATGTTGTGGACAGAAGACGCACTTGATTGACAGGCAGACAAGAGAAGGAGTTTGGACGAAAGTGAAGTGGGAAGTGTTGGTGATGATCCGAAGACCAGAATTGGATCGAGTCTGAATGAAGGCGGGGAGGACTGGAATTGTGGACAATCCTCATTGTCGAGTGTCGAATGCTGTGGAGTGCTCGGCCAATCAAACGAAGAGCAGGCTGATCAGTGCATGTCCGAATTGACTACCATCGTAGACCTGACAATTCTCGCACCATTGTGAGGACTTCGATAAATCTCAGTCCACAACCAAACCGGGTCCCTCAACATACGAGAGAGTGCCATGCATTTAATAAGGGCTGGCCTAAATCAAATTCGACAAACACAGACGTTCTGACGCCTCATAGTCCTTCACGCCGCTCCTTTCTGAAGGGAAGCATCAACACGCAATCAAAACAACTCTATCAAGCTTATTTGACAACAACCCAGTTCACTGCATTCTGAAATGTTCATGTCCGTTTTAACTCAATCGAGGATGAATTTAACATCAAGAAAGTTTCCAAGTACTGATGATGAGCTCATTACTGGTTCCTCCCGCTCAAACAGTGGGAAACGAACTTAAACTGGACACCAAACAAGACGAAGATCTGACATCTCGACTTCTTTTTCACATCAAAGAAAGCAACAGTTCCTCCGAGATGCAAAAGAAATGTTCGTATCAGTTTTCCACAGAATATCATGAGCGATTCTGATATATTCTTTGGCCGCACGGACAAAATGGCGTCAGGAATCCAGTCCACACAGGAGGGAATCAACGGCGGTTCCGACCAATCTCATACCGTTTTTTGCTATTTGGAAAGGAGCAATATATTGTTACTCAGGCAGCAGAAGGATTTCTCGACTCGTTCCACAAGATGGAGAGGGTCGTTGTTCGGCAATTTGGATTCCTACTAGGACTAGCGTCGATCAGTCCCTGAGGCGTATCGGATCGTGGAAATCACCCATTCCGTGGTTATTCCCACTTTAACCGCAGTAGCATGGTATTATTGTCTCGAAAACAGGATCGTCCTTCGAACCCACAAGATCACGGTCTGGTGTTGTCATTGCCCGATCAATGATAACGGACCGCTTCATAGTTCGATTCAAGAACATCCACGAGCAATACAGGCACATCCTCTTCATCTGGTCATCCGAGACCAAGTTCAGCTAACCTCACCATAAATAGGCCTCCCAATTGGAAACAACACTGTTCTCAGTCTTACTGACGGAATAAAACTCCTCTGACACTATCGTGAGGTCAAAGATCCGTATCTCTGAAGACGAAGTGAATCAACGATCGGTTGCAGTTTCGTAGTGCGGCAGACATTACAGCGGGACAGGAATATTGTCGTCGAAGTGAAACAATAGATGATGATGAACCTGAACACATCCTTCTCCTCGCGCTTCAACCAAACCGACGCAGTCAAGAAAGTGTCAGTAGTGAATAAACCCAGGGTTGTTACCTTCACAAGATCACCACAAAATTGAGGGATTGTGGATTGCACGGACTTGGAGGGCAAATCGAGTGTTCAGCACTTCATTCCCTCTCACAATCAAGGAACAATTCTTCCACAGAAATACCTACTCTGAAGTGAACGGTGCAGCAGAAGAAGGCACCAACCAGTGTCAATCGGACAGGGACCTCACAATCGCAATCTGTGACACCTCCTTTGGGGCTGTTCTTCAACGAGAGGAGAGGATCCTTCTCAACAACGAAGACGAAGCGGCTCAATCCCTAACAGTGGATCAACTTCATCTCCAAACATGATTAGGAATCAAACTTTAACAAACCATCCTCGGAAGGATGAAGTCTCACCTTCGCATGCTGGAACATATCTGACATCTATTTCATGTCTATTTTTGCAACTTAACTTCGGCCAGTATCAATGCCCATGAAAACCAATATATTGATGATAGTTATCTCGTTCATCGGACATCGCTCACTCCAACGGGAACGGTTAGTGTGTAGATCAGTGGAGAGACAGCGACGGTGGTAGCAACTCCGAATCAAGTAGTGAAGGGAACGAGGGGTTTATTGCTGAAAAGGTTGGATATGCCTCGTCTGGACCATATTCAGTCAGAACACAGGCCGAAGATATTCTCGTCAGAATCAACAGTGGTGTCGTCAAGAGATGAATAGACTCTTTCACAAGTGACATATGATCTCCGAGCGTCGTCTCTCGCCGCAAGCTATTTCCCCAACATCAATCCATTCTGCGGATTCATCACTCTCGGCAGAGGGGAACAGACCTGCAATTGTTCTTGATGGAACGATTTTTGGATAAGAGAACCCGAAGCGGAAGCAACACTTTCAACATCGCATTGTCTCACTCCAACTCAACAACTTTCGCTGGAGAAACGCCTATTCCACCGTAATACCAACGACGGGTTCTCGGCTTCTTGTTTTGGGACGAGTGAACCATCATGTACCGTTCGGTTGTCGGAACGAAGAGTAAATGACTGAGGGATCAGCTTGGGGATAGCACAGTTTCAGCCTGATGGACGACAGACATCCAGAATTAGGTCTGTCAAACCCACGTTCCTCTCCCTAGCCACAGACTCCAGCCCTGGACTCAGACATCGAAACATTGGTCATCCAGATTGAATGAACCACGACAGACGAATCATTGTAATGCATCCTGCATTGGACAGAAGATGAATCACAAATCACTTGGCAGATTTTCGTCGAGATCGAAACTCTGAAGTTATATGTTAGTGTGCGACAAAATTCACATCCTCCACGAAACCCTTCTGGTAGAGACAGATCGCACGCGTGTTTATGAGATCGCAATAGGCACCTAATCTCGGTAGCAACGTCTCCAAATGTCACTGACAACTCATGGTTATTCCATCGAACACTCGATCATGTCGCTCGAGGGGATCCTTGAAAAAGATGGAAGGAAGACATTTCTGGAGGGGAAGGGCTTTGGAAGAGAGATACAAGTAAGATTTTGGTGAATCGATACTAGCAGAACGATATCACATTTGAAGGAACTGCAAATGAAATGAGTGTCGGAATACTTGGAATATCTCGGCTGGATGAGTCTTGTGATTAGTGAACGGGACAAGGAAGTCGAGAGGGAATATGAAGAAGAAAGAGCCACAAGGAGAATTTCAAAACTGGCGGAGAAGAAAGGTACCAATACATAGCAATCAATCAAACAGTTCACATTGGCGCCGTCATGTCTCTGTGCTACCAACTATCTCTCAACTCTCTCACAGTTGTTTAGACTCAAGTCTCAACACATCACGACATTTAAAGTGTTCTCTCCGAAATTACAGAAACCCAGATGGACTCAGGCGACACAAGTTTTCTAAATCGATTCATGGCACGCCTCTTCGCCGAACGGGATTGGTACGTCACGACTCTTCGGTGAGGACAACGTAAATATGCAACTTAAAATGCCCAACGTCACACATCATGACCCGGCAGACTGTCTCGTCCTGAACGAGATATCATGCAGATTCGACACAGGGATACCCCGTAATGGGTCGCACTACGTATCACAAGAGGTTGTAGCATCCGATAAGATCATGCGGAATGTCAGATGATTGTCATCCGTGTAAGTGGAGGAAGGAAGGTGGCTCAATGTGGAGTAGTGGATGGAGACGAAACCTCTTGAGCGAGGGGGAGAGACAACCAAGGTGTGTTTTCTTCACGAGCGGGAGAGAGCGATGTGGAGGAGAGATGGAAGTATGAGTGTATTGGGAGGAAATGAAGTTCTCCCCACCTCGATGTGAGACACGAGCATGGGTTGAGATATTGTTCTCCCCACCTCGATGTGAAACACGAGCATGGGTTGAGATATTGTTCTCCCCACCTCGATGTGAAAAGCGAACATGGGTTGAGAGGAAGTTCTCCCCACCTCGATGTGAAAAGCGAACATGGGTTGAGAGGAAGTTCTCCCCACCTCGATGTGGAATGCGAGCATGGGTTGAGAGGAAGTTCTCCCCACCTCGATGTGGAATGCGAGGATCGGAGGAGAGGATTAGTGACTGATCCCAATGGGATCAGCGTTGAGGGGAGCTGGGACGAAGAGGCAGTGATGTGGGAGATGGGCAGAGATTGATCAAGATGCTTCCAAATCACTGTCAAGAAAGAGCCCAGCTCCCCTCCGATTTTCATTCTCATTAGATCACGAGCTTTCATCCAGGCGGTGTCAGCTCACTTGAGATCACGGCCTAACTCTGGTACTAAAAGATATACTTTCTTTGTTCTCACTCCTTCTTCTCAGTTTCACCTCTCCCTTTGGTACCCTTTCAATACTCGTATGTTGAGGGACCCGGTTTGGTTGTGGACTGAGATTTATCGAAGTCCTTTAACAACAAACCGGGGACATCAACATAGAGTCCTGACACACACCGACTCAAACTCGTGTCAGTGGTCCTGATTGTGGTCAACCCACACGGGTGATCCTTAGTATCACCTGATGGGTCGTTTTCGGCCCTGTTCCCCCAGTTTTTGTTCCCTGGTAGGGATTTCTGGGTAAGATCCAATCAGGAATACCTTTTTTTTTTGACATCAACAGCCCTATATGGGCAGAACCGTCATGGTGAACATTACGTTCCTTTGATGGGATTTTTGGGAACAGATAAAACTTTAGTTGTGTTTGGTCTTCTTGGTTTAGGCCAGCCCTTATTAAATGCATGGCACTCTCTCGTATGTTGATGTCCCCGGTTTGTTGTTAAAAGGTTGGGAGGAGGGTCTTTCTCGATCCCCACAACTCGTAGTTCGAACTCGTCATCCCACCCTTCTTCTCTCAAAAGCACTTCTCGTCTCTTCTGCCGCTCTTGGTTGCTTCGTCTCCAGTTTTGTGTCCTGCTTCCGATGCTCGCGATGAGTTTTCGAACCAGCAGTTCATTCTCCATCACTGCCGTCTCTCTCACTTCCCATCTGACGATCTCCGACACCAACTCGGTGTCGTACTCGTTTGAGTGGAGTCCTATAAGAGAACAGTGGGCGATTCTGAGTTCGAGTCAGTCCACCCGAAACGATCATCGAACAGCGAGGTCGCCAGTAGTGTGGTCATCCACGACACGAACGATGCATCTGTGTCGGTTTTGGTGTGGAGTGGGTGGGTGGGAGAGGAGGAAGGTGATTGCGGGGTTGGAGGTGCTGTTTGGGTGGAGTTTGGCCTGAACACAGAATGTGTGGAGATGTGCTGATCGAGTGAGGTTGTGAGAACAGTGGGCGATAATGATTCAACCTGGGGTTCGAGAAGTGTTCGAGGAATCCCAAGACTGGACAGGTTGAGTTTGCGGGCCGACAGAGATCGAGGAAGAAGGAACAAGACGGTGTAAGTATGATGTAAAGCGATCGATTTTGACGATCGATTGGGAGGAGTGTCTGGAATTCAGAGATCATAGTTTGGAGTGTCTTTATCAGGGCAGCAAAGAAATTGAGACCAGAATATTGCGGAAGTGGGGAGGATGATGATTTGCCGATTTTGTTGAATATGGAAGTGATGACATGATGAGAAGAAGTTGGAGATCAACAAACCGATTCCAATACAGGACACATCGACCAATCTCCAAATTGGCTGATGAGGAATGAAGGGATTTCAGAAGAAAAACAAGATCGAACGAATGATGGTGACTTCGAATCTGAAAGAAAGCAAGAAAGTATGTTCGATCACAACGAATAAAACCACATACAAATAATCGAGATCAAGTTCAACAATTCAGCCTGAAAAGCGAGTATGATCAACAATGAAAAGGTGACACCATAAGTCTCGATGAGTTCTTCCAATGACTGTCTAGTTTGGTGTGAAATCAGCGAAATCTGTATGGAAGGAAATACTGAACTCTGCTTCTGCAGTTCTCAAACACTTGAACCTGTATTCTTGATCCAACCGTTGTCAATTTCTTTCAATCCAATGCTGCCCTCTGAGACTCAATCAACCATCTCAAATGCACTTGGCACTGGTTACACCTCTGACAGACTGGTTTGATACATCAGTGTTGCAGTTGAATTGTTCTACGGGACTTCTATTTGCGCCCAATTCGCGTTCATTTTCCCATCCTTACAATGCACTTATATCTCTTCTGAATTATCACAACTCATCTTAAAATGATTGTCTTTCAGATGGAGGAATTTAGGAGATGTGAAAGTGAGTTCAAGAATGGTGATGAAACTGTCCAATTCAAGATCGCTCATTCTGTGTTCAACATTCTCACATCAGGTCTGTCACATGATTCTCTCAAGATTCTTGGATTATTTGCGAACACATTCTTTTGATTTGGATTATTTATTTCTCCCTTCTTGTGATGTCTCAGAACCATCAAAGATGAAAGAACGAAGTGCGATTGGGATTCGGAGTGGATTGTTGGAGAGATTTTCGGAACGACTTTCTTCGGAATGTTCATCCAGCCTTTCCGTGTGTCTCTCTTCTTCTCTCCGTCTGATGATATTTCTGATTCTCTTTTTGATTCTCTTTTTGATTGATTGTGTGATGGATTGTGTGTGTTCAGGGAGTTCTGTCGAGTGTGATTTTCGTGATGGTGACATCAGTGTCGGAAGGACGACCTCGACTTCGGAGTGACTTGATTCCTTCTCTGCTTGCGCTCTCCTCTGTTTGTTCCTCTCTTTCTCCATATCTCCTCTATCTCCTTCTTTATTTTCTTCTTTCACCTGTTCTGGTTGTTGTTATCGTTGTTGTTTATTTGATCAGCATGCAGACAGTTCGTTGTCCACACCGGCCATACACTCACTTGGGTCTGATCTCTTCCCTCTCCTTCGTCTTTCTTTCATCTCTTCTATCTCTCCAACTAATTTCTTTCGATTTGTTTTGATTTGATTTGTGTTTGGAGTCTTCTGTGTGGAGGAAGTCTTTCGTGTGTGGAAGTGGAGGGAGTGTTGAGTTCGGGAATTGTTGAGAGACTTTGCACTCGAATTGAGACAAAATCAAGCGAAAGGGATGTTCTGCCGACACTTGTTGTTTTGGACCGATTGTGCAGTGGCCTTCGCTCTCACATTGACAACGAACAGCATTCGAAATCAACAGACAAGAAGAATGAAGAATGGAAAGAAGATTCGTTCTCGCTGACTCGTCGTTGTGGATTCGCCCTCTCTCGGATTCAGCAAGCTGTGGTCGCAGCAGGAAAATCCCTTGAACATGCTAACCCAAGTCACGCTGATGTGAAGATACAACTCCAAAATCAGATTGGAGGAATGCTGTTTCGACACTTCTCTTCAGTGATCATCACACCGAAAGTGGAGATTGGAGAGATTGGGATTGACTTGGCAGCTGTTCGGAGGGAGATGGAGGACAAAATGAGAGAGATGGAAGCAGAAAGAGAAATCAATCAACAGGAAAGAGAGAAGGAGAAAGAAATAGCGAGAAGAGCGGAAGAGGAGAGACAGAGAGAGTTCTCGAGGAAGATGAGAGAGATGGAAGAGATGAAGAGGATGAACGAAAAATGGATTGAAGAAGGACGACAGAGGGAGGAAGAGAAGAAGAGAGAAGAGGAAAGGAAGAGAGAAGAAGAAAGGAAGAGAGAAGAAGAAAGGAGGAGAGAAGAGGAAGAGCGACGAAAGAATATGAAGGAAGGAGCAGCAGCAATCGAAGTATTCCAACGCGACAAGTTCACTCTTTCTGGAAATGTGTTCACAAAAACTGAAGGAGGCAATTTCCATCTTATCTCGCATTCATTCGGAGCTGTTGTCGTGCGAATCACTTTCATCATCCGAGCCATCAACAGTTCTGTTTGTTTCGGGTTGATTTCGACACATCTGACAGAACAGGCAAAGACAGGACAGAAATGGTTCATGATGATGAAAGGAGGAGCGGGATGGAATTGTCATTCGAGTTCTCGTTATTCGATACAGAACAACACACTTTCGCACAATGGATCAGCATGCAAGGCAGGAGCAGTTGGACAGCGAGTGGTGATGGAGGCAGATGGACGAGAAGGAAAGCGAACATTGAAGGTGTCGCAAGATGGAGAGACACAGCCAGTCTTCTTCTCCAACATTCCTGTTCCCTTCCGATTCGTTGTCCATCCAAACAACACAGGGAATTCAGTTGAGATTGTGTCATCAGAAGTGCTTCAAGAACCATCGATGGTTGGAGGGAGTTTGGAAGTGAAGATGGACTAATCCGAGCTCTTCTCTTTTCACACTCGCTTTCACTTCATTCTTCTTCATTCTCTTCCTCTTTTCACAAAACAGCCACCACAGAAAGAGAAACACATCGAGGAGAGATTCACATTTCAGTGATTGTCGACGAATGGCTTTCTCAGTTCGGGAGGTCTCTCTCAATCCCCACTAATTGCTTTTATGATTCCTGTTGTTCACCTGTACTGATAATTGAAAAGTGATTTCGGCATACATTCGGTATGTATGTCAAGATTCGGTATGTATCAGTCAGTTTGATAAATGGTAACAGGTCCCACTTTCTCCGTCAATGGGACGATCAATTCTGACAGGTTACACAGACATCACAAATAGTGCTCCTTTCGTTCAAAACAAGGATTTACGACCACAAGACTTGAAAGAACTGAATAATAATATCTAAATATTCTTTCTTAGTCTGATATGCCCGTCGGCCCCATTCTTCGTTCTTCCAAGATCTCGGAAGACGATACAAACCGGAGACCATCTCATTCTTTCTCTGAAGATTATTGATTCTTGTTCCATTTCATTCGTATTTGAAGATTTTTATGTCTAAATAGAATCAATTCAATGAAATGAAATACGATCGTCCCATTGATGACAAAAGTGGGACCTGTTACCATTTACCAAACTGACTGATGTCAAGCCCATCTGACGCAACATCACTATCAGATTTTGCAACAGCCAGATATGCAAATTGAAGAAAGGGCATCAATACATACCATCACGGGGAGAAGAGTCGGTTGGAAATGTTACTCGAAAGTTATCGATCATTTGTATTCATTTTTGTGTCTTTCCATTTCATGTGCTCTATCTGCTTTTTATGAGGATATGTTGTTATTCATTTATGATGTTAAGAGGACGGACGAAGGACAAAATCTTGAGGACAGAGGACAGGGGTCCTGTCCTCCTCGGAAAATCAGCTTTGTTTTCCTCCATTTCATCTGAATTCACCTTCTCTCTGTTCTTCAAACACTCTTTGTCTCTATTCGGACCTGTTCAATGCCAGAGAATGCTTCAAAATGTCTGAAAAGAAGGTTCTTCACCCCGCACTTTTTTCATGGAATTTTCTGACTATATAGCAGACTTGATCCTTCAATATTCGATCATATCCATCGTATGACATTAAAAAGGGCGTTAATATGTGTGAAAATCAGTTTGGTGGTGAATCACGAGCCGTAGGGGCTCTGTCTCCTAAACTCCTATTTAGGAGTTTAGAGGACGATCGGCCCAAGAGAGGACAAAGAGGAGGACAAATCGGACAAGCACCTTATATTCACACTGGAACTTTCTCTCAATTAGTTCATCCAACTTCTGCACTTATCTCAAAAGAGGACAAATCGGACAAATCGGACATGTCCGATTTGTCCCGATCCTCTTCCCCACGATGAGTTGTCTTCGTCATCTCTTTTCTTTCAGGACCTCTCATTCCGCAATTTGACTTCCGTTCTACATTCAACCCTTCTATTGTCGGGTTCTAAATCAATTTTGTCTGTGTTGAATCCAAATTCGTGAAAAACCACTTGACCCAGAATTGACTCCTCTTCTTCTTGTCATTGATATCGTATCGAATTAATCTGGTGAAAAATCACTCCATCAGTATGCATCTCCGCTGTTATTACCCTCTTCTTCCCATGTTTCTCATCATTTATCCGACATAGATGACTTGATCGTGAAACAATCTGAAATAAACAGAAAGAAATGAAATAGGAAAAACTCCCAACATCAGTATGCATCTTTATTGTTTCTATACTCATTTTCATCAATTAGCCGAACCACATACCTCCTCTGTTCTTCCGAACAACACGGAGAACTTCAAGGACATCCCGTTCCCGACACTGTCCATAACTCCGCCTTTCTCTTTGTCAGAACGTGATTTGAAGGAACCAATCACCTCTTCAGATTTGACACAATCTCCGACTCACTAACAATCGAGAACTGTATCGAAGCCAAACGGAAGGAGGATCTGAACGTGCCGCTCTCCGAAAATAGGCTACTGCCACAGAATGAAACAGATTCCCTCATCGTACACACGGGAAATGATGTGTTGAGCGGGTCTTATTCATGCAAAGAATTGCGGAACGAACGTGGGCAGCCAATTTACAACCAGCCTCCGATGATTAGGCGGATGACTCACTTTTTCTCGATCAACTTCCGAAACAAACCACCAAGTGCGACTCTGACGATATTTCATCATTCTGCTCTGACTTGCGATTGAAGAGAAGCCGACACGAGAAAATGGCGATCAAGACGGATTTCACCGCATACTCGATTTAAAATACGATAAATATTATGAGCATCAGTACCTAGTCTCATCAATGACGATGAATCTTCGAGGAAAAGAAACAAGAATCTATTCTACATGGTTGGTGGACGAAGCTCGTCAACATGAATCTCGGACGTGGAAAAACAAAGCAAACTACCATGAAGAAACGATCAAATTCATATTTATCTTCTCAAATTGTTCGATTTATGTTTCATGGATGATAATTGATTGTCGAGGGATGTTTCTTTCGAACGGACAACTCTCGAACTCCAACGTGGTCATTTCGTCAAGCATGATCATCTCAAATCCTGCATGTTCCCCATTTATGCTTGTCTGTTCTGAGGTGAACGATGGATGTTCAATTTCTTTCATTGACGTTGTTCCCAGATCGAGTGAACTTCGGACACTCCTTCCACTGATTGCCTTTTCCCCAATCCGCAAATTCTCCTCCGCCCAACCACCCTGCTCTGAGATAAACAGTGCAGCTTCTGTCAGCTGCTCCGGTCTCCTCATTCACGTCACCAGCCTCGTTCTTGGAACTGGTCCTCTCCTCTCTCCCAGGACACTTTCGACAGAACAGAATCAAGTCGTACCGACTCAACTCACAGTTGACTCATCTCTCCTCTCTTCCCGCCTCCTGACACAATGAGCTCGAACCAACTTAGTGGAACAGGGTGTGTGGACTCAACAACGGAGAATCCCTCGTCTGCTCGAACGTCTCCTTCACCCCTTGCCGCCTCCTTCAACAGAATCATCCAGAAATCAACGGCATCGTTCAAAACCACATCACGTTCAGTCGCTGTTTGTTCATGGCGTGTTCAGCGCAGTTTGATGGAAGTGCGACACTCTCCGGCCCTTCCTCTCGCCTGCATCTCAGGCTCGGTTTTCCAGCCAGTCTCTGCCTCATACTCTTCATGGACTGCTGCCGTCCTCCCTCTGAAGGCGAGGTGAGTTGTGCCATGCGCCTCGCAGACAGCTCCGGGCTCGTTCTGGACGGCGTGATATTCAGAGGAATCGACTCTTCAGAAGGGATGGAGTTCGTGCTCCAGAACCCAGGGTGCTCGTCGTTGTTCGCAACAAGAATCACGAACTGTGACTCCACGACAATTGCCGAGAATTACCTGATCGTTGACGAGGACAGACTGGACAGTACGCTGATCCCTCATCCAACACAAAACGCCATCACCAGCAGGATCTTGTATAATCTTCTCGACGAGGCCACAGCGACTCTTCAGAGATTCGCAGAATCGGCCGTCGAAGGAAGGATGATCGCCACCCCTTTCGCTTCCTCATCTTCGATTTTCCAGAGCTTGACACACAATCTGCTCTCAGTGAAGTGCACATCCGACGAATTCATCGTCGATCCTTCGATTCAATCATCAACTCATTCAATATTCCTCTCAACATGCGTCCTCACCCTCAACAGTGGTCACCTTATCCCAATCACCTCGTTCTGATGGTACTGTCGTTCACTTCACCGGACAGGCCATCACTGACGCGCTTCACAACCACTCTCGACACAGTAGTCCTGACTACGTGAGATACACTCAGAGTGGACTCGGAATGCCGACAGGAACTTTCACTCTCCACGATCTCCCGTCCTTCCTCTCCTCGATCGCACACTCCCTCCTCTCCACGATCGCACACTCCCTGCTCTCCACGATCGCGCGTCCCTGCTCTCCACGATCGCGCGTCCCTGCTCTCCACGATCGCGCGTCCCTGCTCTCCACGATCGCACACTCCCTCCTCTCCACGATCGCACACTCCCTCCTCTCCACGATCTTCCGTCCCTCCTCTCCACGATCGCGCACTCCCTGCTCTACTCGAACGTACACTCCCTCCTCTTCACGATCTTCCGTCCCTCCTCTCCACGATCGCGCACTCCCTGCTCTACACGAACGCACGCTCCCTCCTCTTCACGATCTTCCGTCCCTCCTCTCCACGATCGCGCACTCCCTGCTCTACACGAACGCACGCTCCCTCCTCTTCACGATCTTCCGTCCCTCCTCTCCACGATCGCGCACTCCTGCTCTCGATCGCACCTCCCTCCTCTCCACGATCACTGCTCCCTCCTCTCCACGATCGCACACTCCCTCCTCTCCACGATCGCACACTCCCTGCTCTCCACGATCGCGCGTCCCTGCTCTCCACTATCGCGTCCACTCCTCTCCACGATCTTCCGTCCCTCCTCTCCACGATCGC